>OX418225.1:5320173-5353644 GCA_948455865.1 Conomelus anceps
ATCAACTATTCCACTCGCATGGATAAACAAATACTAAGACCAGTGGCGTAACTAGAGGGTTTGTCTGTGGGGGGTGGGGTGGATGATCAATTACTTTATGTTGGGTGGGGGTGCTAGGGGGGGAGGTTTAGGCTCCAAGCAATGTATCCTGCAATCATAGGAGGAGAGGAAGGAGGGTTCTCTAACAATACAGCACAGCATTTTTTATGACAATATTTATTTATTTTTTATTTTTTGAGGATGAAGCCCACATAGGTCTGAGACCTGTGCGTGAGTAATGAGTTGGATGATGGTGGTTGATGAGTTGGTCCTACAGTTTTAGGTGGGTTCCGAACCACCGGGAAGTGATTTTACAGCAGAGAACGGTGTCTTTTTTGCTGGCCAATCTAATCGGTCACCGTTACAAATAGGACATACGAGAACGCAGCTTATCTCTATCTGATTGAACAGATACCTGCTACGGCTCGCGACTGTCACTTCCCTTGGCACTTTCTTAAGAGTTTATTTTTAAAAGTTCGGGGATGCTACCTCGAAAATTTTCGAAATATAGTTCCCCCAATTCCACATTTTGAGCGATTCTAGACATGAATTCATCCATTTCAACATTATTTTAAGCCACTTTGTGTGTAAAAGTGATTTTTATCTAGATTTTGCATCAATGTCAATGGGAGATCCAGACTCTTGTGCTTAAAATTTATTGTTCAAGTATACAAACTGAAAAGCAGGCCTACTTGAATCTGTTTTCACTCTGCTTTCTTATTCTATGGAATTTATTCTGTTTTCAATAGAATTTATTGTACTAAAAGTAATGCGTTCTTTATATTGCAAATATTTGCAACATAAGTTGAATATGTGAAATGATTTTTTTTGTAGATTACGTCTTGGAGACTCCAGTTATGGATTATAAGACAAGTCAGATTAACAATTATACTATCTTATACACTAGTTACCATAATTACTATATTAATAAGTTTAGGTGAGGCTTCAATTTGATTTGAAAGGAACTCTTGTACACTATAAAAAGCTTTATCAACTAAATATTTTTTCAGTTTTTTTAAATATTTCTATATTTTCGAGACTTTAAAAACTGCGGTAGCTTGTTGTAGAGTTTCCTACCAATAGTTTATAATGTTACTATAGTTTAAAAAATAGTTTCCTACCACTAGATTTTTGTTTGAATAAGCTATTATTGGGACTCACCAAGTGATAATCTCCTCGGCTTCTTGTATTATAACCGTGTATGTCAAGATTTTGGTTAATATCACTCTTTTTTACATATAAAGTAGCTTCATACACATATAAACAGGGTACAGTTAGGAGACGAAGTCTCTTGAACAATGGCCTGCATGAATCTAATCTATTTACTTTTTCCATACACCTAACAGCTTTTTTTGGATCCCAAAAACCCTATCAAATGATGAACAAGGTACCTAATTTACTGGATTGAAATGCTATATTATTATAACTTCGTACAAGACTGAGAATGTGTGTGTGAATGAGTTATTTATTATATGAATACAATAAGAAAAACGTATCTATTTTTAATCTTCCTTTTTACAGAGTATTACCGTAAATATTATATGGATACAAAAATATTGTGTTCCATGTATATTAATCATAATGCCAAAATTGTAAATTATGTTTGATGGGTTGAAAGTAAGAGAGGACCACAAGTCCTACCTTCGCCCTTAATGAAGGCAATTAATTAATCAAGCAATACATCTTTGATCCCCCCCGATTGGGTTAATGTGAATACTAAAATACTTAAATATGTTGCCTTTGTACAATAAATAAATTAATAAATGTACTTGAAAATTTGTAAGGGGACTTGGAGGCACTTTCCCAGAATGTTTTTGAAAAATAGTCCCTCTAAAACTATATTTTTAGCGATTTCAGAAACCTTCTTTGACTCTTGTCAAAAATTGTTTCAAGACTTGTTGAAATTTCGAAAATCTGTTTTGTCTCTGGGGGATCTATAAGGTGGTCAAAGGGATAAATTCCCCCCTCCCATAAGTTGCACTACAAAGAAGATTTATTTATTTAGTATAAAGCATAGATGGAAGCTTACAAGCATATGCCCAAAAAAGCTTCCTTAACACAGTTTACATAAAATTATTTAACTGTATCATCATTAAAGTTAAAGATACATTTATACATTTTTAAGACAGAAAATATAAAAATACTTTTCCTACAGTGACCCAAAAAAGTTCCTATTTTTGCACTAACTGTAGCATGCTACCTGATTATTCTCTGTAAAAACTTATATTAGGGCGCTTGTACAGTGGAGCTTCAATACTGGAGCATAGAGCATAGCTGCAAAATTAAACGCATGCTGTGGAATGGTGTTGTATGAGTGTAAAACTAATTGGATTGTTGGGCTATGCAGAAACCTTTGTAATATTCTTCAACTTTTTTATTGGAAATGAACCAGCTGTGCAATATTTCGATTTTTGCTAGCCAAAACTAGCCTAGATCCTATAGTGGCGATCTGTTTTAGATCATAATTATTTTTTCCTACAGTGACCCGAAAAAGTGCCTATTTTTGCACTAACTGTAGCATGCAAAATAGTCTATTCCTGCACCAGCAGTGCGGGAAAGTAAATTCCAGTGCACGAAAGTACTTTTCCGCACTCCAGATTTGCAACCTAACAACACAAAATAGTGAGCATGTAATACGCAGGTTCCCTATTCTGCATTCTAAAATAGGTTGGCTACTCTGCTTCAGCTGTGAAATTGTTGTTGTTGTTGTTGAAATTGATTTGTTTCGAAGATAGGTTATGTGAGGAATTGTCAGGTTATGTACGTCCTGTTTTGTTCTGTTTAAATTACTTTATACATTACTGTAGGAAAAATTTAATGTGTAATACGAGTGCAAAGTATTGTTTCTGCACTCAAAAAACTGTTTCTCTTGGTGCAGAAAAACCCCACTTAGTACTCTTGTTACACAAATAGATATTAAAGTCATGTAAAGAATAGATGTTAGTTTTCTAAATCTAAAGACTCAGTTCTTCACAAATCTCTTATTTTGAATGTCCAAGCACTGAACAAAACAAGGAGGCACTACTACAATTTCAAAATGAACAATTGAGCTATACAAAAATATCAAACTATAAAGCCTCTGATCTTTATAGTGCATAATCTCTACAATCTTAAAGCTCAAACATGTTAATCACTGTGAGTGTTTTGGGCACTAAAACAAAGCGCAAGTGAAATATTGCATCAAGATTGTCCTCCATCAAAAAATAATTGTTCATTTCAAGCGAATGCCGTTGACGCCAATTCTGAAAGTCAGCTTTTGTCTTTTTGTCTTTGAGTGCGCATTCCAAGAGAGAGAGAGAGAGAGAGAGAGAGAGAGAGAGAGAGAGAGAGAGAGAGAGTGGGAGATAAAAGAGAGAGAGTGAGTGACGGAGAGAGACAGAGTGAGTGGGAGAGAATGAGTGTGTGAGTGAGGAAGAGCGAGTGACTGTTAGTGAGGGTGAGTAAAAGAGAGCGACCGAGAGATAAAGAGAGAAATAACGAGAGAGAGAGAGAGGGTGATAACGAGCGCGAGAGAGTGATAAGGAGCGAGAGAGAGAGAGTAATAACGAGCGAGAGAGAGTGATAATGAGCGAGAGAGAGATAACGAGCGAGAGAGAGAGTGATAACGAGCGAGAGAGTGATAACGAGCGAGAGAGAGAGAGAGATAACGAGCGAGAGAGAGAGATAACGAGCGAGAGAGAGTGATAACGAGCGAGAGAGAGTGATAACGAGCGAGAGAAAGATAACGAGCGAGAGAGAGATAACGAGCGAGAGAGAGAGAGTGATAACGAGCGAGAGAGAATGAGATAACGAGCGAGAGAGAGTGAGAAAGAGTGTACAGCACAAAACAATGAGACAGCTTTGTAAAATGTTTTCGGATTGGTCAACAACTTTTTGAAAATTCTTTCCTACTAATGAAGCGAACACTTGCAGACAGAGACAGGAGAAGACAAAATGGAGAGAAAGAAGTAGTAGATGATAAAGAAGTGGTTTTTGGAGAGGGAGAGGATGATGTAGAAGAGAAGGGAGAGGTACCTAAGTGACGGAATATGAGAGAGATAAAAGAGAATAAAAATGAAGGAAAACAATAAGAGGAAGGGAAGACAATAATAATAAGAAGAGAGTTGGAGGAGAAACAGAAGGGGAAGAAGACTGGTGGAGGGGTATAAGTAAAGAAACTGCAGGAGAGAGAAAGAAAAAGAATAAGATGGAGAAAAAAAGAGGAAGATTGGTGAAGGTAATAATAAGAAGAAAATAGTTGGAGGGGGAAGAGAAGGGGAAGACTGATGGAGAAGTAAAAGCAGAGAAATTGCATAAGAGATAGAAAAATAATGTGATGGAGAATAAAAAGGAAGGATAGCGAAGGTTATGTGCAATAAGAAGAGAAAGAAAAATACAGGAGATGTAGGAAGCAGAGAAGAAGGTGGAAAGGGAGAGACGGGAAGAAACAAGTGAAGAAGAAGGATAAAAAAGTAATGAAAGAGAAGAAGGAATGACGTGGATGAAAGTGAAGGAGAACAAGCAGAAAAAGAAGAAGGAAGAAAAATTAAATTTATAAAATTAATTTATGCTATTCTTCTATTATTTTTTTTTTCTAAAAAAAAATAGGAAAGTGTAGGGATAGAGAAGAAAAAGGGAGAAAATAGTAAATGAAGTGGACAATCAGATGGAGAAAAGTAGAAGAAATGAATTGGAAATGAAATGAAGCAAAAGATAAAGAGAAAGGCTAGAGATGGTGAAGGAAAAGCAGGAGGAGAGATTACAGGGACAGGAAAAGAGTAAGAAAGGAAAACTTAAAAAAGGGGATAAAAAGAGTGAAGGAAATAGAAGAAATCAGAAGAAGAACATTGAGAAAAAGAAGAAGAAAATCAGGAGACGTAAGAGAAAAATAAGTGGAATGAGGAAAGAAGTCAGAAGAACATTAAGAAAAAGAAAAAAAATCAAATCAGGAGAAGTTAGAGAGAAATAATTAAAGTAAAAATAAGAAGGCATCAAGAAAAAGAAGAAGAAAAGGAAGAGGAGAAGAAGGAGGAAATAAAGAGAAAATCAGAAGTAAAAGATATAAGTAGAATAAGGGAAGTGTTAAAAATAAGAATATCAAGAAAAAGAAGAAGAAAATCAGAAGTAAGAAAAAAATAAGTAGCATGAGGATAGCATCAAGAGGAAGAAGAAGAAAAGAAAGAGGAGAAGGAGGAGGAAATAAGAAGAATGAGAAGAGGAGAAGTAAGAAGCTGGACGATGAGAGGAGGTTGGGTAAGGAAGAAAAGGAGAGGATGAATGGTAGAGAAGTATTACATAAGAGAGATAGAAAATGATTTCAAATGAATGAGAGAAAAAAAGAGGAAGAAGAGTGAAAGCAATGGGCAATCAGAAGAATGGCAAGAAGAAAAAACAGGAAAAAATTAAAAATAATTTCAAATGAATGAGAGAAAAAGAGGAATAAGAGTGAAGACAACTCCTTGGCGCTCTTTGTAAGGGTGACCGATTGGATTGGCCAGGAAAAAAGACTGCTCTCTGCTGTAAAATCACTCACCGGTGGTTCGGAACCCACCTAAAACTGTAGGTCCAACTCATCAATCACCATCATCCAATTCATTACCCACGCACAGGTCTCAGATCTATGTGGGCTTCATCCCCCCAAAAAATGGACAATCAGAAGAACGTCAAGAAAAAGAAAAAGAAAAGAAAAATACAGGAGAAGTAGAAGTAGAGAAAGAAAGTTGAGAAAAAGAAGGAGGACAATAGAAAGAAAAGTAGATAGTACAATGCCACGTGCCTCCCCCCGCCATACTCATCACCCCTTTTTGTAAACCGTGCCAAACGTTTTACTGTCTACCTCTTGGCGGGTTATTAACTACTTTGAACCGCGTTGGAACGTTTTAGTAGTGCTTTTTGGCTCTTAGCACTCAATAGTAGTCTCAGATCACAGAGTTCACATGCCGCACTATTTCTAACATCTTTAACTAGCTCTATTTTACAATTGCGATGACCAATTATTATCGAATTAGCTTTTAAATTGTTGCATGTTGAATACTTTGTAGGCATAAAACAATGATGCATCTTAATGTCTTATTTTACGTACTTCAATTACGTCTTAGCCTAATTGAAGTACGTAAACTAGTAGATCTGTGAACAGTGGACATCACGTCCAAGAATAAGGGTGATGAACAGAGGGAAATACTCGATGTACTCAATGATAATCAACATCGCAAAATTGAACACAATCATCAGACCTAACCCTTGGTTCAATTTGTGTAGCCTATTGCATAACTGTTTTAACAATAGATCACTCTAAAGATCATTAAAAAGGCTGAATTTTCTATTTGCGAGACTATACAGCTGACAGTGCCGTAGCCAGGATTTCGGGGGAGGGGGGGGGGGCCTCACCAAGTGGGGGTCTGGGCCTTGGCTTAGCCAGGATCAGATTTCGGGGGGGGGGGGGCTCACCAAGGGGGGTCTGGGGTATAGGAGGGTCCGGATTTTTTTTTAAATTTAGTGGTGTAAAAATCTAATCTAGACAACTTGTTGGGCTCTAAAGTTCAAAAGAAATTTTTGAAAAATTACTACCCAAGAACCTAGGTGGCCAGGTTTGAAATGATAAAATTTGATATACCGATATCTGTGACTATTTTGAGTTGAATTGGAACTAACCATAACCATACTCAACTTATGTATTGAATCTCAAAATTAATACTAATGATTCATATAATTTATGTCATTAGCCTAAAACGCACCCAACCCAAATTTCATGAAATCTGAATTTTTTATCATAGCATACTGATTTTACACGCTTGCATAGAACTTGTATTTATCTGTGTGTTTTCATTTATAAAATCCCGATTTTATGAACTTTGGGTGCGTTCAGGCTAGTGGGTTATACCGAATTTTAACTTCAAAACTAAATTTTCTACAAGATGAGTTTATTCAAAAAGGTGATTTATCAATAATTAACAGAGTTAATCCACTTCAAACTTGAAAAATTGCGTTTTATTTAATGTAATAAATAAATAATTATGTTAATCACAGTTTTCTAACATGTTTTATTCAATTTCATAGCTCATTTTAAATCAAAATTATCCATTTGAGCACCTAACATGTTTCTATATGAGTAAACATTGAGGAAAAATGTGAAAAATGCATTAATCTGACTATAACTGTAGCTATATTCTATTACACAAACCGGGTTTCTGTATTCTGTTCGTTATAATACTACAAAACAGATAGAACCCTTCGGCTTTAATAAGCCCTTATCTATTAGTTATTTGAGAATTTTTTATTTCTGAAATTTCGGGGGGGCCTGGGCCCCATGGGCCCCCCCTGGCTATGCCACTGACAGCTGATTGCTCAAATCAGTCCACATTTCGCATATCTGATAATTAGAGCAATATTTATTAAATATTTAAAATTTTTTTGGAGGATGAAGCCCACATAGGTCTGAGACCTGTGCGTGGGTAATGAGTTGGATGATGCTGATTGATGAGTTCGACCTAATTATAATTTATTTAGTAATGACTTGTTATTATACATAATTAAAATATTAGAAATTATTTGTTTCTTTCAAACAAATATTTTATTCTTATGAAGGCTCAACCAGATGCAATTAAATAATATTCTTGAACAAACCAAAAAGTCAAAATAACCAAATATCAAAATAACATAACCTACAATCCGCATGATACAGTAGGCTACAACACTTTAGTACATTCCACTGACGATTTCATTTTTAAAAATAAGAGGACAATAAGGTGAACAAGAGCTATCTTGAAATTTTATTCCAATTGCATTTTATGATGGAGCTCATTTTTAAAATCTTATATTTCCTATAGAAGAAGGCCTGAGTGTCTTTCCTTTTCTTCCTCACAAAATCCTTCAAATGCGAGCAAATTTTGAAAATCCTTTCACTCACATTGCTAGGAATTCCTTAAATTAATCCATGCAAAATTTTATAGAATTTGGTCCACGCGTTTAGCCGTAAATTTACAAATAAACAAGCAAATGAAAGACGGTCGACTTGAAACAGAGAACTCTCTTCGTTCGGTCAATTAGCATAGCCCGCTTTCATGTTTGAAGGATGACCAAGAGCTCCAAAATTGTCATTGCTAGAGAAACAAAAAGCAACAATAAATATTCTTGAAATTTTTCATGGATCTTCCTTTAAGAAATATCTTGCAATTTATGCGAAAGGATTTTCAAAATTAGCTTGCAGTTCAAAGATAAAAAAATGCATGGACAAAGTTGTCTTAAAAATGAATTGCAAAGCAGAATTTTGTTTCACATATTGTGTATGTTGAAAATTAATTCAATATCGGGTGATATTTTTTTTTATAAGTAAGCGTAATTAGTCATGCAATAAAAAACAAAAAACTTTTAAACATAAATAATAATTATTGAAAATAAACATTATGATGACATCATACCGGAGCGTTCTTTTCAATTCATACTTTATTAGTACCGATGTTCACTGTAGGACAGCCAAGCGTTGACTGACCCCCTCCACTACTCTAGTGAGCGAGTGAGATAAACTGCATAATGTCCTCTCTCTCTCTCTCTCTCTCTCTCTCTCTCTCTGCACAGTAGAGTTCATATTTTGAAGGTTCTTTTGTCTGTGGTTGGATTATAGTGAATTCAACATAGACTTACTCATGTTGAAATCACACTAGTAAAGGCTATTTTCAATTATTGTTCATGTTTAAATATCAAGTGAGAAAGTAATACAGTATATGTAACTGCAATATCGAACATACTTTTCTTTTAGGCAAGTATGATGTTTGTAAAATTTAATAAATTTAGATAGTTAATTACTAATGAACTGATAGCCGTGAGCCGTAGCAGGTATCTGTTCAATCAGATAGAGATGAGCTGCGTTCTCCTGGGCACTCTTCGTAAGGGTGACCGATTAGATTGGGCAGCAAAAGACACGTTCTCTGCTGTAAAATCACTTCCCAGTGGTTCGGAACCCACCTAAAAAACTGTAGGTCCAGCTCACCAATCACCATCATCCAACTCAGTAATCATGCACAGATATCAGACCTATGTGGGCTTCATCCTCCAAAAAAAATTAATAAAAGATTACTTACGGAATTTGGCCAGTTTCAACCCTGTAGCCGATGATACGTTGAGAATTTCCTGCGTCTCGACATATCCTCCAGTGTTGTTGACAACTTCTATCACAGCTTTAGTTGCTGTCGAGTTACCCAATGCATTCCTGGAAAATTTTCATTATGATTACTATTATTATTTAATCTAATATTAAAACTGACACTGTATTTCACTTTTAAATAATGTTTTACTCACATATATTGGAGATGCTTGAGGAATGCATTTCACTTCTGAAAAGAAGCTTCGTCAGCCTGCCGCCAGGGGTCATGCTTTGTTGAGGTTAGGATGAGCGGCCATTATGTATTTGAAAATTGCGTTTGATTTGAATTGTGTTTGGTCGTTGAGTAAGTTTGTTCTATCTTGTTTATGGTGTTTGAATATTTCATATTGATCCAGTGCATTTAGTTTGTGTTTTTTTTTTTTTGAATGTGTGTAGAATTTCCAAGTCAGTTTGGATGTTATTGTATGAGTGCCCAGTGTTGATTAAGTGATCTGCAAATGTTGAGTCAGAGTTGGAATGCAGTGCTTTGATGTGCTCTTTATATCTTATGTTGAATGATCTGCCTGTTTGTCCTATGTAGTACTTGGGGCATGTGTTGCACTTGAGCTTATATATGCCTGGTTTGTTGAATTTGTGAATTGTGCTGTTTGTTAGGTGAGCTGGTTTTTGTTGGATCTGGTGTTTCAGGTTGTTTGTTGTTCTGAATGCTGTGTTGAATCCGGATTTTTGGAAGATGTAAGCTATTTTGTGTGATTTTTTGTTGAGATATGTGAGTGTGACAAATCTGTTTTGGTTTGCAGGTTTTGGATTTTTATTTTTCATTTTATTCATGATTTTGTCTACTAGATTGGTGTTGTATCCGTTTTGTTGTGCTAAATATTTGATTGTATTGATTTCTTCTTTGTGGTCGGCTTGTGATAGTGGAACATTAAGGAGTCTATGGATCATGGAGTTGAAAACAGCAAGTTTGTGTTGATTTGGGTGGTTGGATGAGTTGTGGAAAACATCACAGATATTATTATTTATTAGATTTGTTCAAGTAGATATTTACACAATCTCTACTCCAATAGAATAATTATCTATAATGAATAATAAGTCGAGATTGTCACAACCACATTTATTGAAAACCGTGAGATATTAGTTTCGATTGTTACACCATTATCAATCTCAAACAAACTAAAACTAAAGTACAGAGTAGCTTAATATATGCTAAACACGGAATGATACTATTGGCTAAATGAGAAAAGGGCTGACCTTCATTGAAGGTTGGGATTGGCTGACGGCCGTAACAAGTCACGCCCCCTGGTGGGAGGAGTAACAAGCAAAAATAAGAGTCCAATCAAGAACAAAAAGCCATGAACGTCAAGAAAGCAACAAAGAAGAATAATACACAATTAAGGTAGAATTGAATCAATTTATAAATTAATAAATAGAAGCTCACTGAAATGCAGTCAAAGTCAACCGAGCAGTGACGTAGCCAAGATTTTGAAATGGGGGGGGGTCGACTGACCAGGGGGGTAGGTCTGGGGGTACTTCCCTGGAAATTTTTTGAAAAATAGAGGCCCTAGAACAGTCTTTTTTAGCTCTCCTGGAATTGAAAGTAACACCAACATCAGTGCTTTGTCTTATTTTACGTTTAATTTAATGAAAATTATATAAAATTTAGGACCGGAAGGGGGGGTCCGGACCCCCAGGACCCCCCCTTGGCTACGTCACTGAACCGAGAAAGACACAAAAGTACCGTTTTTACAATGTGGGCTAAAATTACGATGAAACCAAGTTAGTTGTATGGAATTGGTTAATATAAATTTGATAATTTTTCACTAGTATTGTACTCAACACTGAATGATACTATTGGCTGAGGGTGAAAGTATCTTTCATAGGCTGACCTTCATTGAAGGTCTGTGATTGGCTGAAGGCCCTAACAAGTCACGCCCACTGGTGGGAGGAGCAACAAGAAATAAAGTGTCAAAATCAGGAATCAAAAAGTAACAAACAAGAACAATACACAATTACACAATTAAAAAAATTGAAATAAAATAATGAAATACAGTCAAGGTCAACCGAGAAAGACACGAAAGTACCGTTTTTAAAATGTAGGCTAGAATTACGATGAAACCAAGTTAGTTGTATTGAATTGGTAAAATAAATTTGATCATTTAAACTATTATTTGAATAGTTTTTTTCCAACCTAGTTATCTCCAAAGCTTCTAAAACGTTCAATTGTCTGCCTTTGCCAATAAAATGCACAAATTCAACATTTCCTTCGGTCTTGAACTTGTATCCATTATTAATGATATGCTATGCAAAATTTGAATCTCCTTTTTGGGATCTCCAATCCCTAATATGTTCATTTATTCTACATTTGGAACTTCTACCGGTCTGACCCACATAACAAATTCTATCCTTGCATTCAGTGTTTAGTACAATACTAGTTTAAATTATCAAATTTATTTTAACCAATTCCATACAACTAACTTGGTTTCTTCGTAATTTTAGCCCACATTTTGAAAACGGTACTTTCGTGTCTGTCTCGGTTGACCTTGACTGCATTTCAGTAAGCTTCTATTTTTTAAATTATAAATTGATTCAATTCTACCTTAATTGTGTATTATTCTTCTTGATAGAAGTACCATTCTTGTTCCTTTTTTCAGGATCCGCCAGTGAAATGGAAAGATTTCCGTTGGTGCTACAGCGCGAAATAAAGTGTTGGTACAGAAAATGGCCGGCCTGCCGGAAAATGCAGCGTCGGGAAGGTGATCAACACACTTTAAAAGTGAGTAAACAATCTTGAGTAGACGTTATCAATGTCTAAAAAAGAGGTGGTAGTACCGAATCAATTTTAACCCCAGAAAATATCGAACGTGTTCCGTAAGGTGGGTCCTGACAGCGACCGGTGTCGTTTGCCCGGCCGTAAAAGCATTGTAATATATGAAGCGCTTCACACTTACCCAATATTTTAAATCAATATGATGCAATGTTATTATGCAGGGTAAATATCATCAGTTACCCGATGCCGGTTCTGTATGAAACATTTATAATATTGTGATGTTCATGTGGTGTTCAAGAAATATTTCTCCTACAACTGCTTGTAAAGTAGCTCTTTATGTATGAAAACTAATTGTAAAATACCTCTTTACTGCTCCGCGAGCGATAAAGTACTTTACGCTTGCCAGCTGTTTTCTTTATGCTTCTGTTTTGATTTTGATGCCTTCTCATTGGTGGATCAAGGAATCCGTGAAATTAACATAACCTCAACAATGGCAAACACTAATCAAATCCGTGCATGGTCTGTATGATGTTACAAACTACAAGTTTTTATTGTGTTTGAATCCAGAACTGCAGTTTTAGGAAAAATATTGTATGTAATTCGCGCGTGAAGCTTATTTATCGCTCTCGCGAAATTACTGCGCTCCGCTATGCATCACGCAGTATATGTTTTGGCTCGAGCAATAAAGTCGCGCTTCACGCTCTTAATACATAAATAACTATTTCCTACAACTGCTCGTAAAGTAGCACTTTATGTACTGAAAACTAATATTGTAAAATACCTCTTTACGCTTGCCAGCTGTTTTGATTTTGATGTCTTCTCATTGGTGGATTTCGGAATTCGTGATATTCTCATAACCTTAACAATGATGCACGCTAACCAAATCCAAAAACGGTCAGTAATGCTACAAATTACAAGCTTTTATTGTGTTGGAATCCAGATTTGTAGTTGTAGGAAAAATATTGTTTGTAATTTGTGCGTAAAGCTTCATCACTCTCGCAAAATTACTGCGCTCCGCTGTGCGTCGCGCAGTAACTGTTTTGGCTCGAGCGATAAAGTCGCGCTTCACTTCATGCTCTTAATACATAAATAACTATTTTTCCTACAGTGACCTGAAAATGTGCCTATTTTTGCACTAACTGTAGCATGCAAAATAGTCTATTCCTGCACCAGTGTGGGAAAGTAAATTCCAGTGCGTGAAAGTACTTCTCCACACTCCAGATTTGTAACCTAACAACACAAAATAGTGAGCATGTAATTTGCAGGTTCCCTATTCTGCATTCAAAAATAGGTTGGCTACTCTGCTTCAGCTTTGCAAAAACAGTCAGCTGTAGTTGTTGCTGAAATCGATTTGATTTGAAGATAGGTTATGTGAGGTATTGTTAGGTTATGTATGTCCTGTTTAAATATTACTTTATACATTACTGTAGGAAAAATTTAATTTGTAATGCAATCGCAAAGTATTATTTATGCAATCTTTTCACTGCCTTCGGCTTGTGAAAAAAACTGTTTCTCTCAGTGCAGAAAAACCCTACTTTTTGCTTTAGTTTCACAAATAGCTATTTCCAAATAGTAAATCCAATAGCGTTTCTTTTCCTTCCTATGAATGTATTAGCAGGTACTAAAAATGAAATGAAATGAAATATTTATTGGACCTTTACAAATACAGCAGATACAAAACATCCAAGCAGTACAATAATTGATATTTTGACTAGAAATTATATTACTAGTACATATTCTAAATAATTCTTCAATATTAAAATTCGTCCCTAAGTCTTCCCGTTTCACTGGCAAACTCTACATTGATCCAGTGCCTAGATGAATTACGCTGTTTAATGTGTGAGTCTGACACAATACGCTTTTTAGCATGTGAGTCTATAAAAAATGCTACCAGGGGCCCGTTTCACGAACGTCACAAGTTACAAAGTAACAAGTTCACCGAAATTCACCAGTGAATATGTAACTTGTGACTTTCGTGAAACGGGCCCCAGAGAGCAAAATAAGAAGTGTAGTGTGCAAGTCTACCTTATTATTATTGGTAGGCATGGTCTGTCGTCCATGATTCAATTTCCAGCACTGCAAAATATAAAATATAGACGCGACTAGTGTTAACGCGCCTTTTCGTGATTGGACTCGTCTCGTTTCGGCTCTCACACAATTTAATACCCAATTTCGATCGTGAGTTTCTCGCGTTGCTGATCCCACCCTACGATCCACATCCCTCGCGTATGTTTTGGTAGGTGGGAAGAGCTCGGGGAGATTTGAGAGACGTCGGAAGGGTTTCGTAAAGCCTTTTCTGGCGGGAATCTATTATTTGGTGGCAGGTTATTTCTCATTCCTACCCACCCCTCTTACAATACCCCTCCACTTCCCGCCAAAAGCACAAAACAATACGAGTGACAGCAGCTTCAGCCTCGATGGATGGAAATGAAATGAATTATATGGTCTGAAGCTTTTCCAAAGTGTAGTATTTTAGGGGAAAAGAAACAATAATATAATAGCCTTGAGCACGGTTCAATCAATGTGGCGCTGGATATTTCATATAGTAGAAATTTGAGGTTATAGTAGAAATTTGAGGTTATAGTAGATCGTTACGGTTTCAGATTAAATGAAAATAATTTCGATTAAATGAAAATAATTGTTAATAATTTCGAAAGGAATCTCCTCATAATTACTTCTAACAGAAGCGCAGGAAAAATAGGAAGTGAAAGCACAATAGTAAACACCTCATATATTCGTAATCATAGTAATCAGTACAATTGTCATTAGTCAGAATGAATAATAAGACGAAGTTTGTCACAACCATATTTATTAAAAATATAGAGATACTAGTTTCAGATGTTACTCCATTATCAATCTCAAACTAAAACTAAAGTTCAGAGCAGCTTAATATATATACTCAACACAGGAAGATACTATTGCCTAAAGGATAGGCTGGCGTTCATTGACGGTTTCTGATTGGCTGAAGGTCATGCCCCCTAGTGGGAGGAGCAACAAGCAAAAATAAGAATCAAATCAAGAACTAGAAACTGAGAAAATCTAGAAAGTAACAAAGAAGAACAATAAACAAGTAAATTAGGCTAGAATTGAATCATTTTTAAAATTAGAAAATTGAGGCTCAGTGAAATGCAGTCAAAATCAACCAAGAAAGACACGAAAGTGCCGTTATTAAAATGTAAGCCAGAATTATGCTGAAACCAAGTTAGTTGTATTCAATTGGTTAAAATTGATGTTGCTCCTCCCACTATTGTCGTGACTTGTTATGACCTTCAGCCAATCAGAAACCGTCAATGAAGGCCAGCCTATCTCTTAGCCAATAGTATCATTCCGTGTTTAGTATAATATATTAAGCTGCTCTAAACTTTAGTTTTAGTTTGATTGAGATTGATAATGGAGTAACATCTGAAACTAGTATCTCACTATTTTTAATAAATGTGTTTGTGATAACTTCGTCTTATTATTCATTTTGGATATCTTCCACCGTTTCCCCTTCACCACTACAAAGAAAGTCATTAGTCTGGTTGAAAATGATTTAATGGGGATGAAAACCATTCATTTAGGTGTTATTCCTAAAAATAATAATAAGCGTATTGCTTTTAACGGTGGGGAGACCCTTACGGGTAGTTCCACCTTGCCGTTTGTGCCATGTTACGGGGAACGTGGTGGACCTACCATTTTAGGTGGGTTCCGAACCACCGGGTAAGTGATAATAAAGCTTGTAACATCAAGTCATTGAAGCACGGTCACCCAAAATATTTTCTCACTTAGAATTACTGTCCCCCCTTCCCCCCAAAAATCTAAATTCGCCCGTATTAATTGTGAATATTAAGTTGCTCTGTTTTACAGTTTCAATTTGATTTAAATTGAAAATAGAGTAACTGCCGAAACTATAGTACCTCTCACCTGCAAATCCTCCACAGTCCACTGTTGCTAGACAAGAAGTATCGTTTTGTCTCATTCACATAGATACCGTTATGGCCTCCCTCAACGTAGAACCAGTAATCGGTGGAGATGGCCGCCAGCCAGGTGAATAGGGCCAGGCCTACCAGCACGGTGCAGCAGAACAGGACACGCCTCTCGAACAGCACCTGCTTCTGTACCGCCCGCAATCGCACCAGACTCGGCGTCGGTGTTTCCACCATGCTCCTGAAACATTTTTCAATTCAATTAATTCATTTATTTAGCTCAAATCAAATCGTTCATTCCTCAAAAAATATTACAAGAAGATAAAATAATTAATGAACACAATTGGTTTTGTAGTATATAGAAGCAATAAGACACTTGACCTTTCTTAGCCAAAGACCTGCTCCTCTCCTCAGCGCCACCAAGCGGCAGACTAAAGAAGTAGCTTTTTTCCTGCGTCTGAGTTTTGACGTTTGCCGAAGCCATAGACAAGGAACAAGATAGTGAATGGTGGTAATTCCACAAAGACTTATTATAAGTGCAACCGATCTAGTAACGTTACAGGCCAATTTGATAATTCACATGATCTATGTCATTTAATGGTAAATTAGCTTGACGTGTGTTTTTTATCCATCAAAATAAAGGTATAACGTGGCCAGGTCACATCTAGCCAGGTTAGGTTAGGTTTGGTTTGGTTATGCGCGCTTCGCGCGCACTGCATTTGGGGGCGGTAGTGTTTTTGAAATGTTATATTCACTTGGTTTACATTGTTTCAAGATTTGGAACTCCTCACATGTTTGCAAATTGTGAACTTTTCAAATGAAAATATAAATTTTCATGAAAAATGTTTTTTTCGAAAATTTCAATTTTTTGACCCCCATAAAATTTTAACTGATTATTGCTTTCTGGGGTGTGTAGATGTCACAAAAACAAATCACCACAAAATTCAACAAGTAACGTTTATATATAATTAACCCAATTTTATTTGATTTAATTAGATCTAATATTATCAAAATGTCGGAACTAACACTTCAAAAAGCATGACAAAACAAGTAAAAGTTAAAATTTTGTTATTTGTTTTACGATAATTCTGTTAGAAATTTTATGATATCTCATAACCTCAACAACTTGGTGTTTACTATAAAAATATACCGTGATTGGCCCCATTTAGTTGTCTTATCTGCCGCTTGAATGCGCTTAGGAGAGGAGCAGGTCTTTGGCTAACGTCAAGTCAATAAGACTTACGCTATCTGCACAAAATTTCAATAGGAAATAATACAAGCTCACAGTAGGCCTAATTGAAAGAAAACAGTAAAAGTTACTAAAAAGTCATATTAGAATATGAGGAAGGTTACCGCATGGGTCGAGTCCTACATTGACAGTCATCTAGAGCAGGGGTCTCCAAACTGCGGCCCGTGGGCTAAATCTGGCCAGCCAGTATGATCAATCCGGCCCGCGATAACTCATAGGGTTTTGCCATTTAATATTATTTTCTACTAATAATTCCACCAATTTATCAATACATTACTTTACTAACAGATTTAGCAGGTGCACCTTTTTTGTGAAGAATCAGAAATTGAGATCAAATTGGAGAAATTAAAATACAATATCTTGTTTAGATTTTTCAGAATATTGAATAATAAGACGAAATTTGTCACGACCACATTTATTAAAACTTTGAGAAACTAGATTCGGTTGTTACACCATTATCAATCTCAATCAAACTAAAACTAAAGTACAGAGAAGCTTAATATATACTGAACATTGAATGATACTAATGGCTAAGCGAGAAAGAGGCTGATCTTCAACGAGGTTGTGGTTGGCTGACAAGTCACGCACCCTGGTGGGAGGAGTAACAAGCAAAAATACTAGTCAAATCAATAACTAAAAACTGTGAACATCTACAGAGCAACAAAGAAGGAAAATACGTAGTAAGGCTAGAAATGAATCAAATTAGAACTAAAAAATTAGAAGCCCACTGAAATGTAGTCAAGGTCAACCAAGAAATACACGAAATAACTGTTTTTTAAATGTAGGCTGGAACTATGATGAAACCAAGTTAGTTGTATTGAATTGATATTTATTTAGGGAAGTGATACCCGCGAGCCGTAGCAGGTATCTGTTCAATCAGATAGATAAGCTGCGTTCTTGTAGGTCCTGTTTGTAACGGTGACCGATTAGATTGGCCAGCAAAAAAGACACTGTTCTCTGCTGAAAATCACTTCCCGGTGGTTCGGAACCCACCTAAAACTGTAGGTCCAACTCATAAATCACCATCATCCAACTCATTACCCACGCACAGGTCTCAGACCTATGTGGGCTTCATCCTCAAAAAAAAAATGGTTAAAATAAATTTGATCATTTAAACTAGTATTTTTACGAACCTAGTTATCTCCAAAGCTTCTAAAATGTTCAATTGTCTGCCTTTGCCAATCAAATGCAGAAATTCAACATCGTCTTCAGCCTTGAACTTGTGTCCATTAGTAATGAGTTGCTCTGCAAAATTTGAGTCTCATTTTTGGGTTTTATAATTTCTAATATGTTTATTCATTGTACGTTTGAAACTTCTACCAGTCTGACCCATCCAAGTAGGTCTCATACCTATGTGGGCTTCATCCTCTGAAAAAACATCTCAATCGAATCTAATAAAATCATTCTAACAATATTCTCAAATAGTAAAGGATTATTGTCGGCTGTAAGACTGACATGTTATCATTTACGAGTGGGAAGGCAAACTAGTCATCTTATGCATCATCGTTACGTTCCAAGCTTTCAAAGTAAAAGAGATATTTCCCATAAAAGTTGCTCAACCGTTAAGATCTCTGAGTAAAAGGGATATTTGTCGCAAACTTTTTACAGCCATTAAGATCTCTGACAAATGGTTAAGCCCTGTACACTATGCTTCATATTATTCTATGTATTATATACTACACATGTAGTAACTAGAGTTGACTTATGCCCCCCCCCCCCCCCGATCAACCACTCTTACATATTACTCTCATCAAAAAAATCTCAGAATATTGACACATCTTCATATTTTTTCTTATTAAG
Organism: Conomelus anceps; assembly: GCA_948455865.1. Taxonomy (NCBI): domain Eukaryota; kingdom Metazoa; phylum Arthropoda; class Insecta; order Hemiptera; family Delphacidae; genus Conomelus; species Conomelus anceps. Next base: position 5,339,016 of record OX418225.1, read on the forward strand.
GCCATAGTGGGTAGTTTTGAAATTCAAACCATTGAGAATTAAACTGGTATTTTGTGCATAAACTGGTACCATTGAATCATGTGCTAGGCATCATTTTTGACGGGGAAAAATACTTTGAGTATAAGCTGTCAGACAAGAATCCTTTATTTCTAGGTGGAATTCTTTAGGAAATATCAAAGTAAGAGTGTTTGAAAATCTCAAAGTACTGTCAAAATAATCATTATTTAAAATTAACTAATGCTTAGAATGCTAGAGCTTGAATATATGTTGATTATACCCTGAGTTCACCTATTAGGGGATGATTTTCATATTTTATGTTAATTGGGGGGATGTCAACGTATTAAGTATATTTTCAACACATACACAAGTAGCTGACATGGTATGTCAGCCACTAGGGACCATGTCTGAATTTTTTTTTTAATTATTGTTGATATCTTATGTTTTATATGTATGATTACCATTTGATATATATGAAATCAAATTAGCTCATTCCTTACCTGATACGCATATCAGCTACTGGAGGTGACAAAAATAGGGGTGTCAGCTATTGGTATAGATGTCAAGTGATTTTAAAATCAAATCAAAATTAAATTTGTATCAAAATTTATTCCAATTTCAATTTGCCCTTTAAATGACTTGAATGAATTTTTTCAAATTCAAATACTTTATTCACTTGAATAAAAATATTAAAAACATAGAATACAATAAAAATTTCAAGTGTATTCCTCATTAGGCTATAGCCTGTGTGGAGGAATGGATTGTCTCTCAACATCAGAAATTATACAGTAAATAAGAAAAGACAATAACAATATCTTATAAAATAGAACTAAAATACTGCTGCTATGAACTAATGACAGTTATATATACTATACAAAAATATAATTATAAATAAAAAATAGATATATTCTGAAAACTTTTGTATTAATCCAGACAATAGTTCCAAAGTTAATAGATAATATTCATGAATTTACTTACTAAGGAGGTGTCAGCTACAGGTTCCTTTACATTAGCTTCAAATTAAATAAATAATCTTTCTAATTTTTACTTTTACTAATTGTTTTTTAACAATTTCTTTAAATTTCTTCCAAGCAATGGGGGGGGGGGGGGTTACGACCCCCAAACCCCCCCCCCCCCTCGTTACGCCTATGCACATGTTCATCAAACTTGCTGTGAGTGGTGCAGGACAGCTTGACAATATAAATGAGATTGCAGGACTCATCCTTAAGGATGTGCTCTGAAAAGTAGGTCAGATAAGGATGGGAAGGATCTTGTAACAGTCAGGGCAAGAGGGAGGATATTCTCGTGTTTATAATCGTAAAACTCAGTATTCTATAAATTATTATAACAGGAGCGGATTCCATGATAGCGGCTATTACAACGAGAAAACGGCACGGGCCTCACTCCTTGTTGAAGCTGAAACGTTTCTCTCAAATCTAATCATCTTGACAAGAAGGAGAAATAAAGGGGAGGAAAATGAGAAGAAGAGGAGGGAAAAAAGAAGAAGAAGATGAAGAGGAAGGCGAAGGAAAACGATAAAATTAGAAAAAAACTTATTTGAAGAATAGTGTGCTTTATGTGAAAAAATAGTATAATTATGAATGTATAAATGCTGTCCACTGTCAACGAAACTCTTTTTTGTAGATTACGTCTTGGAGACTCCAGTTCTGGAGTGTATAACAAGTCAGATTAACAATATTATACTATCTTATCAGTGACGTAGCCAAGATTTTGAAATGGGGGGGGGGTCCAGAAGATTGACCGGGGGGGGGGGGGGAAGGGGGTTTGGGGGTACTTCCCCAGAAATTTTTTGAAAAATAGAGGCCCTAGAACGGTCTTTTTTTAGCTCTCCTGGCATTGAAAATTAACACCAATGTCAGTGCTTTGTCTTATTTTACGTTTAATTTAATGGAAAATTATATAAAATTTAGGACCGGAAGGGGGGGGTCCGGACCCCCAGGACCCCCCCTGGCTACGTCACTGATCTTATGGACTAGTTACCTTAATTTATTACTATATCAATATTAGTTGAGGTGAGGCTTAATTTTGATGTGAAAGGAGCTCTAGTACACTATAAAAAGCTTTATCAACTAAATGTTTTTTCAATTGTTTTTTAAATATTTCTATATATTGAAGACTCTTTAAAAATTGCGGTAGCTTGTTGTAGAGAGCTTCCTACCAATGTAACTAGGTTTTTGTTTGAATAAGCTACTATTATGACTCACCAAGTGATAATCTCCTCGCTACATGTGATCCCTGTTACTTTTTTTCTTTTTTTTTGTAGATTACGTCTTGGAGACTCCAGTTAAGGAGTATAAGACAAGTCAGATTAACATTAGTCATATACACTAGATACCATAATTAATATTACTATATCAATTAGTTGAGGTGAGGCTTAATTTTGATGTGAAAGGAACTCTAGTACACTATAAAAAGCTTTATCAACTAAATATTTCTTCAATTGTTTTTTTAAATATTTCTATATTTTCAAGACTCTTTAAAAACTGCGGTAGCTTGCAGTTTCCTACCAATATAACTAGGTTTTTGTTTGAATAAGCTACTATTGTGACTCACCAAGTGATAATCTCCTCGGCTTCTTGTATTATAATCATGTACGTCAAGATTTTGGTCAATATCATTCGTTTTTACAAATGAAGTAGCTTCATACACACTGGCGCTACATGTGACGTAAAAATGAAATAGGTGTGTTATTGATATGCGAGTTAATAAGAAAGAGGAGGAGATAAGGAAGAGAAGAAGAAGAAGAAGGAAGAAGAAGAAGATGAAGATGATAATAGAAAAAGAACAAGAAGAAATAGAAATAAAAGACGTTGAAAATGAAGATGAAAGAAAAAGAACAAGATGGAGAAGAAATGAAAGACGGAGAGGGGAAGACGAACAAGAAGAGCAGGGAAAATAAGATGAGAAAGAGAAGAATAAGAAGGAGAAGGAGAAAAAATCTTGTTTTTAATAATAAATGTAGTTATTTTAACATCAAGCAAGTTTCAACGCATTAAAACCTGTACTCAAAATACACTCAAAAATACAATGAAATACGGTTTTCATATATGATGTTTTTCACTTATTATATTTTTCACTTAATTTTTTAACATAATGTGATTATTAACCCACGGAACATTTTTTTATTAAGTGTACAATTAGTTTTGATGTGTTGATAATATTATAAACAATTCTTTGAATATTATCTTCAATCTTTTTTGCATTATTGATTGTTGAAGGAATTGATGTTACACACCATGAGTTCTTGCACAACAAACTTTTCTCTATCATTCTTTCAATCTACAACATTTCTCGGCAACAACATTGCTTCAAAAGCAGCAAACGAATGAAAATTGATAAAAAAACAACCTTTATCGTTTTCACCGTACCTACTTCCTCCGCCATTTCTTTCCTTCTTTCCCCCATTTTTATTTGTCTTTGGTATTTTTTTCTCACAGTTCAAAGCTCATGCAAGATATGAATCAATCGACGGCAAAAGAAATACCTATCGTCTCCTCCTCCTCCTCATCCTTCTCCACTACCTCCTTCTTCTCCTTCTCCTCCTCCTCCACCGCATCCATCTTCTACTCATCATCCTCCTCCTCCGCCTCCTACCCCTCATCCTCCTCCTCCTCCTAATCCTCCTCTTTCTCCTCCTCTTCCTCATCCTCCTAAACCTATACTTCATATTTCTCTTCCTCCCCATCATCCTTCTCTTCCTCTCTTCCACCTTCTCCTCCTCCTCCTCCTCCTTCTTATTCTTCTCTTCCTCCTTCACCTTCTTTTCCTTCCCCTTCACCTCCTCATCCTCTTCCCTCCACCTACTCCTCCTCTTAATCCTCCTCTTCCTCCTCCTCTTCCTCCTCCTCCTCCTCCTCCTCCTCCTCCTCTTCCTCAACCACATCCTCCTCTCCATCCACCTCCTCCTCCTCCTCCTCATCCTTCTTTTAATCCTTCTCCTCCTCCTCCTAATCCTTCTATTACTCCTCCTCCTGATTCTCCACTTCCTCTTTCTCCTCCTTCTTCTCCTCCTTCTCCTCCCCCACCTCCTACTCCTCCTCATCCACCTCCACCTCCTCCTCCTCATCCACCTTCACCTCCTAATGCTTCTTTTACTCCTTCTCCTCCACCTCTTCCTCCTCCATCTTCTCCTCCTCCTCCTCTCTCTACTCCTCCTCCTCCTCCTCCTCTTTCTCCTTCTCCTCCTCTTTCTCTTTCTCCTCCTCCTCTTTCTCCTCCTACTCCTCCTCCTCCTTCTTCTCCTCTTTTTCCTCCTCCTCCTCCTCCTACCTTTTCTTCACCTCCTCATTCTCCACCCTCAACCACCACCTCTTCCTCCTTCTCGTTTACAACCTCTTCCTCCTCCTCCTTGACAACCTCCTCTTCCTCCTTCACAACCTCCACCTTCTGCCTCTGCTCTCACCGATTCTCTTTCCCACTCCTTCCTCCCATCCTCCGTTTGAACGCTTTTCATCAATAGGTCTTTTTCATCTCGATTTTCAAGACCCGCGTTCACATTCATAAGCTTTCATGGCATTTTCGATTCTCGGCACTCGGCTCTCAGCTATTGCCTTTTTCATCAGTTTGACTGGCAAAAAGCATCCATACCTTTCCAGGCAGTCATTCAGAATACTCGCGGATTAAAGTACGTTCATATAAGTCGGCGAGACAAGAATGGCTTTGAATTTCCTCCCTCAATCATCCATCAACTCGGTTCTATCGATTATGAGCTTAGTGGAAATATTCCATTTGATACGAGTAGAATTTCAATTCTGTTTTAAGTTCTTCCTCCCACAACACCATATTTTTGAAGAATTAAAAATGAAATTCAGGTTGCATTGTTGCATTAACAAGTTCTTCAATTTCTTATCTCCCCTTCTTTCAGCATGAATAAATTAATTGCTTTGTTACACCATCATTTTTTTTTTGTAGATTACGTCTTGGAGACTCCAGTTAAGGAGTACAAGACAAGTCAGATTAACAATTAATTATACAATCTTATACACTAGTCACCATAATATTACTATATCAATTAGTTGAGGCGAGACTCATATTATCTTTTCAAGACTCTTTAAAAACTGCGTTAGCTTGTTGTAGAGTTTCCTATCAATATAACTAGGTTTTTGTTTGAATAAGCTACTATTGTGACTCATCAAGTGATAATCTCCTCGGCTTCTTGTATTATAATCGTGTACATCAAGATTTTGGTTAATATCACTCTTTTTTACATATAAGGTAGCTTCATACACATATAAGCAGGGTATATTAAAGTACATATTATTAAAAGACTCTTATTGAAATCCTGCCGCTATCCGTCCGTCTGTCTGTGCCTTAGAAAGATTCAAGACTCTTGAAACGTGGTATATAGCTTCCTCATAGTCCAAGAGAGATCGCTATTGATTTTGGAGTTTGGGGCTCGAATATAAAAGTAGGTAATTATGATATGTTACGATATTAAACAAATTAACTGAAATAATTAAATTTATTCCTTCATGATCATTAAAGTTAAAGTACAATAATTATGAAATGCAATCAAAATGAAATGCAGGAATTCTTTCGGTCACATTTTGCAGTATTCGTGGCACAATTTCCACTATAGGCTCTAGGTTAGTTTTTGCTAGTAAAAATCAAAACATTGACAGCTGTTGATGTTTACATTATTTAAAAATCAAATCATTGGAAATTCCAAGGCTAATGTTCAACTCAATTATTGTAAACTTTATTTTTTTACTGTGTATGCGTTGATATTTTCAGTTTTGATTGTTTGAAATCGTTTCTAAATTATAAATATTTGAATAATAATAGAAAAGATGCAAAAAGGGAAGAAAGTTTTACTTTTCGCAAGTAATCAACTTGAATGTGACGATGCTTTGTTAAAAGTAAAATCAAAAATTAATATTCTTTTTCTGTAAAACTCGTGAATTATTGTGCTTCAAGGTGAAATTGTGAAACAGACCTAGCCTAAGATTTTGATTTTACTTTGAATTTTTTTGAAAATCAGTGTTCTGGGCAATAGACTGTTGTATTGGCATTGATTAAATAAATAAATAAATATTCCGAATAAATGATAAATTTATGATTGAGTAATTTTAATAATTTATCTGTGATGTTTTCAAAATACTTGATGAAGTATGATAATATCAAAACTTACACTATATTTCTATTTAATATGTGATTTTCACTCACTTGAGATGTACTAGCTTATTTGAAGTGATAGCCGTGAGCCTTAGCTGGTATCTGCTCAATCAGATAGAGATAAGCTGCGTTCTCTTGGGCTGTAAGAGTGACCGGTTAAATTGGTCAGCAAAAAAGACTCTGTTCTCTGCCGTAAAATCACTTCCCGGTGGTTCGGAACCCACCTAAAACTGTAGGTCCAGCTAATCAATCGTCAACTCATTACCCACGCACAGGTCTCAGACCTATGTGGGCTTCATCCTCAAAAAATAAAATACTAGGGATGCATTTCGTTTCTAAAGAGAAGCTTTAATTCAGCTAACAGCTTAGATTATTCTATAGATATTCCAATAATTTAGATTCATGTAGGCCGTTATTCAAGAGACTTGGTCTCCTAACTGTACCTTTCTTATATGTGTAAAAAGCTACTTTATATGCAAAAAAAGTGATATTAACCAAAATCTTGACGTACACGATTATAATACAAGAAGCCGAGAAGATTATCACTTGATGAGTCACAATAGTCGCTTATTCAAACAAAAACCTAGTTATATTGGTAGGAAACTCTACAACAAGCTACCGCAGCTTTTAAAGAGTTTTGAAAATATAGAAATATTTAAAAACAATTGAAAAAAATATTTAGTTTATAAAGCTTTTTATAGCGTACAAGAGTTCCTTTCACATCAAAATTATGCCCCACCTCAACTAATTGATATAGCAATTTGGTAACTTTTTTTTTTGAGGATGAAGTCCACATAGGTCTGAGACCTGTGCGTGGGTAATGAGTTGGATGATGGTGATTGATGAGTTGGACCTGCAGTTTTAGGTGGGTTCCGAACCACCGGGAAGTGATTTTACAGCAGAGAACAGTGTCTTTTTTTGCTGGCCAATCTAATCGGTCACCGTTATGAACAGGACCTACGAGAACGCAGCTTATATCTCTGATTGAACAGATACCTGCTAGTGTATAAGATTGTATAATTGTTAATCTGACTTGTCTTATACTCCTTAACTGGGGTCTCCAAGACGTAATCTACAAAAAAAACTGATGAAGCTTCTCTTTAGAAGTGAAATGCATCCCTCCAGTATCTCAAGTATAAGTGAGTGAAAATCATATATTAAAATAGAAATACAGTGTCAGTTTGGATATTAGATTGTTGATAATTTAGTAAAAGACAAAAACTACTTCAAAATTCAACTCCATTAGCAAAGAATACACAGCATAATAAGAAATGAATAGCAGACTCAATACTTGGCACATACTTCACAGCTTCCCTTCGGATCGGTTAATAACCGGGCTGCCCCGCTGTCTTCTGTCCTTTTCTATCCCGCCGGGGATATTGCTTTTCTTATATGCGCTATTGTTGTGGTCTGAGAATCTGAGATTTGGCTTCAATCCCATGAGACCTCTTTTCTGGCTATACTAGTAAGCTAACACCCGCCAATACCTTCCTATTACTTTTTACTATTTCTTTCTCTATTTCTTCCATTCTCCTTCTGTACTTCTTTCTTTCTTTCTCCTTTCCTTTCTCTTTCCTGCTCCACTGTTCGAGTGAGTGGTTAAAATATTTATTGTGTAGCACAATGTTTGTAAAAGCAGCTGTCTGTTTTGTTTAATAACAGCAAACAATTAACGTTGTTTCATCGCAAACAAGTTACTTCGTTGATTTGTTGTAGGCTCCAAAAGAATTTATGTACTCCTTCAGTAGAAGACGAGTTCATTTTTCGAGGAAAAATTTGTTGTTTGATCTTGATGTGCTTGGTTACGAATGTTCCTTTTTTAGATGATGAAGCCCACTTATTTTGTAAGACATATTTATTGTAAATTGTATTAGAAGTTGCAAAATTTATTTATTGAATCCGTCAAAAATGTTTTCCAACTGCTGGTAAGCGTAGCATTCTCTTGAGTTTTCTATGTTCTATTTTAAAATGTTTAATTAGAGGGTTTTCTTTCTGTTTTTTAGTTTTACTTTTTTTTATTTAGTTGCTTATTCGCTTTGTTCAGTAAGAACATGTTGTTATTATTTCGCCCTAACAGGTTTCGTATCCTTTGGGCTTATTTTCCAGAAAAATTGTATTTGGCTAATATGTAGTTAAGTATAGGTATATCACAGTAGGCTACATATATGATTATGTTGTTAACACTACAGTAGAGCTGAGATTAAATTAGGAATGAACAATGATTATTTCATCAACTGGGAAATAAATTTTATTAGAATTTGAGACCTGTGCGTTGGTAATGAGTTGGATGATGAAATGGACCTACAGTTTTAGGAGGTTTCCGAACCACCGGGAAGTGATTTTACAAAAAACAGAGTCTTTTTTTGGTCAGTACAATCGGTCACCCTTACAGAAAGGCCAAATGCCACAGTTTTTCGTATATCTTATCTTTATCTGATTGGAGAGATACCTGCTACATATTCACGGCTATCACTTCCCAATACTTGAATACTAAACTGTATTATTACTTACACTGTGTATACTTGCACTCATAATACTTGTTCTTCTACATGTGCGATCGGAAAATCCTCATTTTTTTCAAAGAAAAAATTATAATCTACTAATATACGGTACTTTTATTTTGATATACACATCTTTGATGGATAGTTGTCCAATTACAAGTATTAAAATTTGTCAATAAGCTGGAATGAGAACAGAAAAACTGGAAAATTAACAAACTGTGAATGTACCGTAACTATGATAAATTCAATATTTTCCCAATTTATTGTAATAGGCATCCACCAACACAAGACAAGAACTTACTATAACTCACTACTGACCAATCTACGGACTCCAGGCAACTTGACAATTAATTATATAAAAACAAAAATGTTATGAGCATCTCAATGTCAAAGACAAATAAATTCATCTCATAAATACTTCTGATCCAATCAACATCTATTGCTTCATCAATGTCATCAAAAGAAAACATTCTACTGAAAATATTCCTTGAATGAGATTTGAGAAATAGAACATATATTTCAAACTTTAACATTGAAACTCATAGTGGTTTTAATTTAACTTTTTCTGCAAACATAGCCTGCGTATATTAAATGTATAGTACAAAATTAAAATGTATCAATTCACCAATAATTTATTGTTTTTCTGTTAACATAGTCTACATAAATGTAAAAACGAATGATATTAACCAAAATCTTGATGTACATGATTATAATACAAGAAGCCGAGGAGATTATCACTTGGTGAGTCACAATAGTAGCTTATTCAAACAAAAACCTAGTTATATTGGTAGGAAACTCTACAACAAGCTACCGCAGTTTTTAGAGTCTTGAAAATATAGAAGTATTTAAAAACAATTGAAAAAATATTTAGTTGATAAAGCTTTTTATAGTGTACAAGAGTTCCTTTCACATCGTCAAAATCAAGCCTAACCTCAACTAATTGAAGTAATTATGGTATCTAGTGTATAATATTGTTGATCTGACTTGTCTTATACTCCTTAACTGAAGTCTCCAAGACGTAATCTACAAAAAAATAAAATAAATAGATAAATGAGATGTATTTTAGAGAATTAGAAATATGTGTATGCATGTCTTGTGCAGGCTGAATCTTAATTTCAATATTAGTATTATTCAATGAAATTTATTGTCTTCGAGATCTTAAATTATTTTTGAGACAATACACATCAATTTTAACTATATCAATAGTAGATAACATCTAGGATACATTTAAAAAAAAGTACAATAAATAGCGACACGGATTATTGGGCCCTATGCTAGAATATGCCAACCCTAGTGTGATGTCCCAAGGGATGAGTGATTCCATGTTGAAGTTTTTAGAATTTAAATTGCAAGTTTTGTTCAATTTATTTTTTATGAATGAATTATTATGATGAATTTCCTACACTAATGAATTATTAGAATCTTATTCAACAGATGCGTTTTTATAATAATAATTAGTAAATGCTTCTTGTGCTACAAGTCAGAGAAGATAATAATAATAATAATAATAAAAAGAATTATTATTATTATTATTATTATCATCTGACTTGTAGCCCAAGAAACATTTATTAATGATAAATTACAATGAAAAAATATTCAGTACTAAATTTTGCTAATCAATGAATTATAGCATCCCACTATAGAAACTATGTACGGGATGCGAATATTGTATTAGAAGTGTGGAATATTGGTACATAAATACTGATACATAACTATTAATTATTGATTTATTAGTGTACTATATTTTTTCTTTAATAATACTGGTGTTATACTTTCATTTTATGGAGCCCATTCGTGAGCACTAGCATAACAAAATAATTTTAGCCTAAATCCATCAAAATGAACTGATATCATTTATTCTTAGCTCTATACAATGGTTTCAGATAGAATTTTTGCAATAGGATAAATAATAATTCTATATGGTTCCATCTTCAGCCCAGAAAATAATTAAACTAAGAAAAAACTATGATGTTGAAATAAACACACATTTCTATGTAAGGCAATTGTTTCACCCTGATTTTATACATCATCAGCCACTGCTGCTTCCTGATAGTGTCTGATGATGCTTAACAACAAAACGAAATAATTGTCACACAGAAATTTCACTGTTAGGTACCTGCTCAGTATTAAGGTTGGCAACCATGAGAAGGGGTAGAAGCCCTTATATTAATATCAAGCTTGTATCAATATCAAGAAAATACTTTAATATAATTACAAGAAAAAACCCAATCATTCGTATAATATCTAATAAGTTTCAGAAAATTACCTTTTTTTCCACACTCGAAAATAATATAAGCTAAATATGAACTTATATAGAAATCCAAAAAGAAGAAATTTAACATTGTAAAAACAATGTAATTGACAAGAATATGAAAGTAATAATTATAATGATAAGTCAATAAATTTTGTTGTCTATAAATTTAGCCAAATTCTTCAGTACTTCTTTAGTACTGTAGTTTCATATTGAAAAAATTAGAAACGGTCGCTGATAAATCATCAAACAACTTAGGTAAACAATATTATTAAGAGCAGAGAGCACCTCGTATATTTTAAATCTCAAACCATATAATAGCTTTTTTCTTCGATTTACAAGATTAAGGTATTCTTTACTGAAACAAAAAACTGCCCAAACCAAAGATTAAGGAATCTAACCTAATCTACCCAAATCTGCCCAAACCTACTTTTCTAATATTATTGAGGTTACATCATGTATTTTAAATCTCAAACCTTATAATAGCTGCTTTGTTCGATTTACAAGTATTTTTTATTGAAACAATAAACAATTAAATTATTTAAACAGAATTTATTAATTTCGAATTCCTTTAATTGCTATCAGTTTATACTGAAGACTTCCGCAATGGCGGATATTGACAACAGTATTTAATAGCTGATGGAAATCGATGAATGCTACTGTACAAAAATATCAGTCACCACCGGGAATCGAACCACGGACCTCCCAATTGCCGGTCGGGCGCCTTAACCACTAGACCATGGAGATCCTTCTGCACAGCAGCATTCATTTTTAACTTGGCCATATCGGCTCGTATCTCACAAGTTAGTTCGAAGTTACTGACAATTGAACAAACTGACAAATTTACTTAAACAGAAACTTAATTAAATTATCGTTCAAGCTTGCCGTACCTTACTGATATTATTAAAAACAAATGAAACCTCATGTGTTTTAAAACTCAAACCAAATAACAGATGGTTTACAAATATTGTTTAAATTGTCCAAACTTACCTTTCTCAACTCAAGGAATCACTTGTGCTAAACTATTAAACAATAATTATTGTTTCTATCACAAATTAATTCATGTTTTTCAGTCAACAACTGATCCTCTATCACAAGACTACCACAGTAATGGTTATCTGTCACACAGATCCTTTATCCTTTATTATCCTTTATCACCACAACCTGTAACCACGTGATAAATTCCGTGTTTTGAAGAGATTCCGCATTTTCTGCTGCACAATGCTAACGGGTCAAAGTGCCGGCAACTTCTAACTTACTCAGGTCCCTTCAGTGGAGCAAATTTTGGCGCATGCGTTGTTAGCAGCTCCCCTTTTTACTCAACCAACCCCCCCCCCCCCCCCCGGGCGGGTTTTATCGGTCCCCAGACTTCGTCTGAAAAGGGGCTTACACGTCTTTCAGCTATTTAGCAACTTAGTCCCAGTTACTTAGCTACGGATACTTAGCTACTTAGCAACTTCGTTATTTAGTAACAGTAAAATATCGTTTTTTTTTTTTTGAGGATGAAGCCCACATAGGTCTGAGACCTGTGCGTGGGTAATGAGTTGGATGATGGTGATTGATGAGTTGGACCTACAGTTTTAGGTGGGTTCCGAACCACCGGGAACATATGTTCCTGTTGCATAAACCGTTAATGGAGCAGGACGGCCCTATACCTTATACAACTTTAGATTAAGCAACTTCAATATTTTACCCAGAAACTATAATGGTGGTACATAATTTTGGTGAGCATGGACTATCAAGCATAGAGCTTCAGACTTAGTTTCAGTGGACTTGGCATACTGATATAAAACTGTAAGCTCAGTGAGGAAATCAACATAAACTACCTCACTCCTCGTTTGTGTAGTACATAACATTGAGGTCTGAATAATCACCTACAGTCGTAATCGGCTATGGTTCTATTTTTAATAAGAGGACGTTGTAAAGAGGACTGTAAGAGGATTATACAAATAAGATAGTGTATTAATAATAAGATAGTAAGATAATAAGAGAAATAAGAGGAATTCTGTATACTTACGAGTTATGTACACTACCGTACCGTACTGGAACTTGTTTAAAGGCCGGTTTACACGATACGTCTTACTGTACGTTTTACTGGATAGGATAAATCCTATCCGATAAAATGTTGCGTGCGAACAGCAAAACGTACGTTTTGTCGAATCGGAATGAAGTCCAAGGTCAGATTGTCGACAGAACTGAGAGGAGAAGCATAGATTTGCGATAACTGATAGGACAAAACGTAAAGTGTAGACACAGTTTGGACAAAACGTCTGATCTTGGCTCAGTTCACTACTAGCTCTGTTCCATGTCGGACTTGCGGCAATGCAATCACGAGTTTCTCGCTGAATTTACTGTGATTTACTCATGGTATCTACTGGTCGGGAAAAATTGGGAAGTCGGGAATTTTGAATTTTTTTTTAAATTGGTTGGAAAAATGAGGAAATTGATTGTAACACGTATTTTGACATATTTTTGTTACGAGCGCATAATTAAATTGGCTAACAAGAAAACACAACAAGTATAATTAGATGTGTAGCTGGGAACAATTAGTTTTTGCAATAAAATAATCAAATGCTATTTTGTACATAGTGTGTGTTTTGCTATTATACTGTGATTATCCATACCATTAGTTCAATTTATTCGACCTTATATATTTTTGTCTACGGTTGTAAAAAAGTGAATTAGGTGATTTAAACAAGTATAACGCATTTTTGCAAGCAACTGATCAGTCTCAAGCTATCTTTAATTTTTTCTAAACATGATAATATGATTACAAAGCCAACTATGCCTTTTTTTTTAAATAATATAAGTAAACCTCAAATTGTGTGAAATAGGTATTTACCATCACCTTCGATTACTGCAATTATTCCAGATGATAATGATGAAAGCTTACCAAAGAAACTCATAGAAAGGGCTCAGAACTCCCTGGGTTTAAAAATAATGTTATTTAGTAGAGTAAAGTTTTAAACAATTTTACTAAGTACAAGGTCTATGTAAAATATTTAATGGCTTGAATTTCTAAATTGGCCTCTAGTAATTGCCATGTTGGAACAACATTCCTCAACAACTTGCAATATGTAGCTACTTGATATTTTGATGGAGTCATCAGCCTACATTGCACCGAAGTGGGTAATTTTCTTTCAATTGGCAGGTCAATTCCCCCGAAGGGTGGCTGTTACATTTTTTAAAATTATCTTTTATAAGATGTTACTACTTTTTTTGTCAAAAAAGAAATAGAAGAGAGCAGCTGTGTTTTCTCCATAATGTATTCTCAATACATTAGATCACATTATTCACTAATCAAATCACAGTACACTACAAATCGAGTCTGAACCGAGAAAACGGAAGGGAAAACGTTACTGTGTAGACACTGGACAAAACGTACGTTTTGTATTCCGTTTTGCATGACAGACAAAACGTACAGTAAGACGTAACGTGCAAACCGGCCTTAAAGTTGTAAAAACGTCCTAAATTCTGAGCTTGGTAATCGCGATGCTCAGGCGCGGTCGCTCGGGTCTACGCTTAGAAGGGTGACCGACAGCACGAACATGACGTTATCTATCTGCTTTATTATCTCTTGACCGGTGGTTCGAAACCCACCTTAAACTTTAGGTCCACCATCATTCACGCTGTTGACTTGCTGTTGTTTTTATATTTATTATCAATCACCCGGTGGTTGGGAACCCACCTAAAATATATACCTGACTTGGCTCAAACGGTAGCGGTCTCCCCACCAATACGGTTG